>VDFB02264226.1:273203-296459 GCA_007258455.2 Sequoia sempervirens | reverse complement strand
AATTACATTTGCTTAAAAGTTTCAAATATTTTTGAACAAATTTATTTAGGTGTGCACTGCCATGACATAAGGGAGGATGTAGGAAAAATTTGTGGAGTCTAATACTATTGCCTATCCATTTTTTAGAAAGTTTTGACAACCATTTTAACAAATTTATTATGTACACATAGGCTTGAAATCAAAATATGGCGCCATATTTTGTGTGCAGAGAAAATAGCTCTCTTGTATGAAGTTCATGTGGATCTCACTATGTGAACAAGTATTATCAGCAACCATGTTCTATTGCAAGTCTTCACAGCCTTCACTACTCAAGATTTTATTGTCTCAATATATTAGCAAGGTGCTAGTCTTAGTTGACTTTGAATTTTGTAGAATCTATATTGCAACACCATCTTCGATAAAAGAAAACAAAATATGCTCATTTTTTAAAGATTTTCATACCAACACCTTTACAAAAATATGGTGCTCTATCTAATACATTTGGTGTAAGTGTATTCTAGGCAAAGGGTGGTCATGATAAAGATTTTAAAGAAGCATTGCAAGCTCTTAGGGGAAACCAATATGACATGTCATATGAAGCAACTGAAATCATGGTGCTTATATTTGGTTCTAGAAATTGTGCATAAATTCTTGATTATTGAATTTGGCATAGAAGCTTTTGTGAAAGCTTTGGTGAAGTGGAACTTGCAACTAAAATATATGATAAAAACCACTTCCAAATATGCTTTTGATGGATGTTCATACCCTCATTCAAAGTCCCAATTCATGCACAAGTCGAAAGGATGCAGCCAAAGGTTAAGGATTTGGGAACATAAATGTTTTTAAGGACATTTCAGAAAACCCATTTTCAGCATGTCCTATAATCACGATTTTCCATGGAATCAGATTTCTTTGAGGCATCTTTTTTTAAACAATTCACTAGCCTTGTCTATTCTTCCACATTTTTATGTACCTCTAGCAGGGCAATTGAAACTTCAACATATGACTGGAAGAAAAAATCCCCGCTGTCATTCTTTGATGGATGGTGCTTCATTATTTTTGGATATCTAATTTAGACTGTTTTATTTAGCATCACCAATTTTCACCTCAAGGACATGGCACATGTTTAAAATGTGACACGTTGATGGATATTCCTTTCCAAATCTGTCAAAATGCATTAACATAGTTGGTCATAGTATCACTCAAATATTACACCCAGATTTCATTTATATACATCAGATAGAGAGAAAGTTTGCACTCATAAAAAATGAGGCATTGTAATATCATAGTTTCTCCTTTTTCTGAGACCTTAAAAATAGACTTAATGGTACTTGTAATAATTATATGTTTCCATTTTAATTGGAGCAGATTCTATGTTAACTTTTGGGTAAAATTTCACTATATTCATTTATGTAGAATCTAAATTTAGTTTACAAGAATCTGCCCTTGAATTCTGAACTTATTACAATCTTTCTCGTTCTGTTATTTGCTATGACAATCT
Source organism: Sequoia sempervirens (assembly GCA_007258455.2). NCBI lineage: Eukaryota > Viridiplantae > Streptophyta > Pinopsida > Cupressales > Cupressaceae > Sequoia > Sequoia sempervirens. The sequence continues at coordinate 294,979 of VDFB02264226.1, read as the reverse complement.
GAAAAATAATTCACTCTTGTGGTTATAACTACTTTAAGGTTTTGAGAACTTAGTTGTCTTTTAGGCGGAGACTAATTTTTTCAAGCACCTAATTTTGAGCATTAAGCTATTTCGGGACTCCTGTTGGGCGATGATATAATTGCTTAACCTATGGTCTGTGGCATTTTTTTAATATAGGAAAAATTTGGTTGTAGTCTTTGCAAATTTTTGATTGGCTGTAGGTATTTTTTCCTGTGGTTTTTTTTATTTTGCATTTTGAAATTATGAGCCCAACAAATCAGAAATAGAAAGAGGAAAAAAATTTCTATTAGTCTACAAGAATATATCCTTGAATTATGAACTTATTGCAATCTCCCTAGTTCTTTTATGTGGTATGAAAATTTGAAAAATAATTCACACTTGTGCTTATAACTACTTTAAGGTTTTGAGAACTCGTGATTTTTAACGTTAAGCTATTTTGGGACTCTCGTTGGCCAATGATTAGGGGGCCACTCCCTACCTCTACTATCATGTTGGCATGCTACTTATATAATCTCTCACTGCAAAGCTACCTCATTAGAAGTCGTGCACCTGTGAGTGCATCTGAATTCTCCTCGACTTGAAACCACTAGTGCTCAAGGAGTGGTGAGTGAAGAGGGGAGAGTGGTCACTGGGAGGAGGGGGGGAGGGAGTGGGAGGTGCCCCCCCCTACTTTTTGGATTCTTGGCCATTTGAATGTAAATCCTAGCCAAATTCATTAGTTATTCGCTTATGATATATTTACAAAATCATACTGGTTTTGCAATCCATGATAACTTCAAATGTTTTCCATGTGATTTTATTGATCTGGTTGATATCTTGGAATAATGAAAGCAAATGAAAGATAAATTAGTTCTTACGCTTTATCCAAACATGATTAGGGGGACAACCCCTTCTTCTACTATCATGTTGGCATGTTACTTATATAATCTCTCGCTGCAAAGATACCTCATTGGAAGTCATGGGCCTGTGAGTACATTTGAATTCTCCTCAACTTGAAACCACTAGTGCTCAAAGAGTGGTGAGTGAGGAGGGGAGAGTGGTGACTAGGGGGGAGGAGTGTGAGGTGGGCTGTTCCCTACTTTTGTCCATTAGATCAACCATTTTGTACTTGGGAAAAATTCATCCCGAAGATTTATCTATTTGTTTTAAGGTCCACCTGTATTTTTTTCCATTTATTGAGGCTAGATGATATAATGACCTTAAGGCTAAATTGGTCTCTATTGTTAGATCTATTCAATATATTTCCAATTCTTGTGAAAAGATGAAAAATGGAACTTGTAGGACAAATGTGTCTACTATGCATCAATGATGGATTCTTGGCTATTTGAATGTAAATCCTAGCTAGATTCATTAGTTATCTGCTTATGATATATTTACAAAATCATATTGGTTTTGTAGTCCATGATAACTTCAAATGTTTTCCAATTGATTTTCTTATTTGGTTGATGTCTTGGCCTTACCCTATTTGGCTGGTTGTAGTTTTGTTGGTTGAATGAAGCAGGGCAGATAGTGGTCGTACTAGCCATGAATAATGCCACCTAACCTTGATCGCCTTGTAGATTCATTGCACAGAGAAGACATATGACTACTTTGATTAATGCCACCTATAGTAATAAAAAAATATCAGGGAAAAAACCCTCCAGCCAATCAAAAATTCACAAAGACCACCACAAATTTTTTCTAGTATTAAAAATATGCTATAGACTGTAGGTTAAGCAATTACAATTATATCATCACCTAATGGGAGTCTCAAAATAGCTTAATGCTCAAAATTAGGCATTCAAAAAAATTCTTTCATTTTCTTTCATTATTCATGTTATTTAGACACTAGTTTCAGCAAGTCACAAGCTTACGCTCTTTTAGACAGGTGCAAAGAGGTTAATCATACATGGTGGTACTTGCATTTCCAACTAAGGTTGTGACTTGTTGAGGCTAGTGTCTGAATGACATGAATAATGAAAGAAAATGAAAGACAAATTAGTTCCTATGCTTTATCCAAACATGATTAGGGGGCCACCCCCTACCTCTACTATCATGTTGGCATGTTACGTATATAATCTCTCGCTCCAAAGCTACCCCATTAGAAGTAGTGGGATTCTGAGTGCATTTGAATTCTCCTAGAATTGAAACCACTAGTGCTCAAATATTGGTGGGTGAGGAGGGGAGAGTGGTGAGTGGAGGGGAGAGTAGTGATTGGGGAGGGGAGTGGGAGGTGGGCCCCCCCTACTCTTCCTCAAATTTTAGCTTTTTCTTGTGCTTTTTAAAAATCTAGACATTGTAGACTTCTCTCTTATCCATATTGTGTACCCTATATGAGCACTTCATTTGCATTGTATTTTTGGGATTCCCTTATCCAGAAAAAAAAAAAAAAGAGATCTAGTTATGCATTTAAGAAATAAGTCTTGTTAGACTTGAATACCATTTATACCAAACTTGGCCATGCCAACTAAGCTTTAAAATTATCTACCAAGATGACATGTTGTGTACACCAAACTCCAAAGTTGGGCCTGCCAACTAAGATTTAAAATTCTTTGTCAAGAATACATGCTAAATCAGCTTTGGTTTTTCTTTGGTAGTTGGATTCATGATATTGTAATGTAGCATACTTAAAAATAACACTAGGCTATGAATATATCTGAATATTTAGATGAAACCAAATCATCATTCAATCAAACTTTAATGTGGCATGCATATGTTTTGCAGGAATTGATTTAGATTTTGATAGTATGAGTGAATCCTATGTGTTGCATTGTTTGTGGGTTTCTATGTTTTAACTTTTATCTATTTCTCTTGAGCTTCTCAAGTATTGTTAGTGAAAAATTATTTTCCACTATTTACTGTGCATGGCCAATTGTACATTTTAGACTTACTTTAAGCCTTTCTTCCATTGGCTTGCTCGTTGTTTACAAACATGGTTGTAATTGGAGTCATGTTTTATAGATTTTTGGTATGGAGCTTTAGAACAATCTGTAGTTAGTAGGCGAACTCTTAACTTGCTCACTTTAGTTATCTTTTCTATTTTATTACCATTCTCTTTAATTGCTAAAATACCAGCCTTTTAATTAGACTCTAGCATGCATAAGGTTACAATACAACTAGGCTATGATATGCATTACAATTCATTACCTTTTGGACTAGTATCTTATACTAAACCACTTAAGGTTGTTAACCTTCAGAGATAACATAAATCATAAACATGATGTTATTGTTGGAAGGTTTTCAAAGTTGATTACCTACAACATTGACAAGTGGGCATTGGGTATTCATTACGAATCTGCTACTTGTTGTAACGATCACTCCCATTGCTACCACATGATTTTCCAGTATTTGATTTGAAAGCAAGGACTTATCATAAGGTTAGACATCCTTTTTCTATTCCTTACATGTTTTTCCATATTTTTCTCAACTTTCATTATGTCCCAATGTCATTTCATGGATTTTTGTAATAAATTTAGGAAGTATTTTTTTAAAAGTCTTTGTGGATTGTTTTAATAGATCTAATAGTTTCCCATTTGTATTTTGATCTGGAGGATCTTCGCCAAAAATTGAAGTTTCTAATTTCTCTCTAGAATCAACATCATTATGAAGTGGCTGAAATTCTGACTCCAATGCAACTCGAATGGAGTCAATCGGAGCTACAGTGCTCGAGATACAATCAATTAAACCTTTAGTCAACCGAAAGACCCAGGTCAAGAAAAAGGGTCAAAATTCAAAGTTTTCAAAGATGGTCAAAGTGGATATCAACACGAAGAGTTCATCGAGAGCTTTGCAATGCCACTTGTCTCGTGAAAATTGGAGTTCATATGAAAAAGTTACAAACGATCAAAGTCTATTGTTGACCGATGACATCAGCATACCCAGTCAACAAGTTGGACTAGTATGGTGTCGACACATGGTGTCACTGCAAAATTCCATAGAGCCTCATTATCTTCATTTTATTAAAAAAATATATATAAAATCCTACCACTCCTCTCATTTAAAAGCCTTAATTTAAGGCTTACATGAGATAAAATAGGTGGGGCCTTAATTTACTCCTATTTAAATGGGATAAAATCCCTTAAAAAAATATCTGTGAAAGGATGATAAACATAAAACATTCCCTAAAATTAATGAGTTCTATTATAATCTTTTAATAATATTTTAATCTCCTATTAATAAGGATATCCATCCTTACAAAATATTAGCCTATTTATATGTTATAACTAAAAGGGCTAAAAATAATGATCTCGGAGAAATATTAAAAAACATTTTGTGAGCCCAAATTATAAGGGCCATCCAAAAAGAAGGGGTTAATTATTTAAACATGGAATATTTTATTGTAATGGGGGGATTTATTTGTAAATTTTGAGAGATTGTAAATCAAGTTGTTTTGCACCAAATTTGGTAAAATTGATGTATAAAAAGGGGTAAATGGGTGAGAGTTTGGCTAGGTGTGTTTTAGCTAATTATTTTTGTAAGGGGATTTTGGAGAAAAATTGGTGATGCATTTTTATAACCAAGTTATTGAACTTGGGAGATAGAATTTTCAGAGGTGGTGTTTTTTTTTTGTAATTCCTTGGTGAAATTCTTCCCGAATCTCATGCTTTTCAGGAGAGTGTTCTTGTGCACTTTGGAGGAGCTTTTCAAAATTTCTTTGTACCAGGGAGGATACATGCTAGAGCTTTGTATCTGAATATTCTGGAGAATTAATCAGATCGGTTCACTCCATTGGAGCGAACCTGGAGATGTAGTCACGATTGTGGCGAACTCCGTTATCAAATTGTTTTCACTTTCTCTCTTCTTCTCTCTCACAGTTTGGTTATCACCTTGATTTTTAAAGCATAATTTCAATAATGTACACTTTTTTTTGAGTTTCCATTAAATTGTTTAAGTTAAGCATTCAATTATGCAATTAGTCTAGATCCTAAATCATATCATATTTACAAAGTCATAACCATCCATTTCAAGAAAACATCCTCAACCATACTCAAGTGATGCTTCATTCAATTTAGAACCTAATACACTAGCATACCAAACACTCCCTCATCAACACCACCTTACCTATCATCAAGCATTATTTTGCTTTATAGATCAACACCATCGATGATATTTAACAAAGGCAGTGTCATTTGAATGGTCAAGGCATTTATTTTGGGCTTTGAAGTCAACAATTGATTCTGTATGGACTCTTGTTTGTCCAATGTTGATGGAGACTGAAATTACAGTTCTTTCAAATGTTAGTTTTGTAAGTTTTACACTTTGATATATTATGTATTTAAATGAAAATCTAGAAAAGCATTTACAAAAAATTCTATGTCCATTTGAAATTTCTTGAACATATGTTGTTAGACTACTAGCAATAGGTATTTGAAAGATACCAAATTTTTTCCTTGTTTAAGTTTATTATCATAAGCAAAGACAATTCAAATGTTTAACCATGTCAACATATTTCATCATAAGAAAATAGTTCAATTGTAGAGTAGGAAAGTGTCTATATCCTTTTAGCGAGTGCTTTTTGTAAGGAATTATTTTGTTTTGCATCCTATTTAAACTTTCAAGTCTTCTTGGTTATTTTATATCCAAGATCTAATAATGTTCAGTTTTTGCATGGTGTCAGAACTACATAAGTAAATGGGTTAAAATATCTATTCAGTTTTTAAGGTATATTTTTCTTGGAGGAGAGTCAAACTGTTAGTGATGAATGCTTGAATATTAAGTAACTTATTAGTTTTGCAAATGATTAATCATTGTGATACTATTATATCTTTTGGATTCTCTATATCATTTGTTTTTCTATGTTTCTATGGCTTTCAACATTATTTCATTGCAAATTTTTGCCATGCCAAGTACCCATTCCCAATTCATATTTGGCGACTTAGTATGAAATCTACAAATATCTGATATCAAATGTCAAATTCAAGTGTTCCTTTAGGCTATCAAATAACTCATTTTACAACATTCCTGTTTTCTTCTTTTGGCTTAGACATAAATAGGCAAAGATAAAACATACATTTGGCTGAGTGGCAGTAAGATGTATTATCTAAAGTTTATTTTTGTAATGCATTGAGTTATATGTTCTCCTTTAGTTTGTGACAAGTGTTAAAGATATTAGATATTATACCATAGTATATTTGCATATAATATCTTGTGAATATTTAAACATGTAATTGCTTAGAAGAGACAAAGGCTTTCAGTAATTGTATTTGACACCAAAATCAGCAATACCCATACACTAAACATCCTAATTTAGGTGTTCTCAAGCAAAAAACATTTTTCAAGGCAGAAACCCGGCCAAGGAAAACTTTTTGTAGGTTTGTACAATTGTTGATTTTCTCTTTTTCATTAGATCAATAGATGTAATTTCCCAGATAATTTTTTATTATAGGTCTTGCTAGAACAAAGCATTATTTCAAATGGTAAAAGGAAACAATGAAGAATCACGTTGAAAAATGATAATTTATTGAATCAAGATTAGTAGTGCATGGTTTTTTCTCAATACTTATATTGCCTTGTCTTCTTCCCACAATATAGATTGTAACTAATTTTTTCCTCATCAAACACCATCCTAGTACATCTGGATGTGTAGAAACCTACAAGGGGGCATCATATGTCAAATTGGTGTTTGGCATGGCCATGACCTAAATCACAGTTTTATCTTTTTCTCTGACACCCTTATATATGTGAATTTTCCTTTCCTCAATCTTATCACTGTAAGGTTCAGGTGAAGCCATATTTGTACCATGTCTTACAGGGATTTTCAATTGATGTTTTTATAAATAAATCAGAAATTGTGAACAATTTGTACCTCCTATCTTTTGGTCTTACTATAGTCATCCCAATAGCTCACACATGAAAACATCAGAATGAGTTCTATATGCTTTCTCAATTCTATGGTCATGAATCTTGATTGATATATTCCTATCATTTATATGCTTTCTTAATTCTATGGTCATGGATCTTGATTGATATGTTCCTATCATTTATCCTGAGATTGCATTCTTCATCATCGAGAGAAACTGAAGCCCCAAAAGTTGATGCTCTAAAGCTTCTTTAGTTGTTACTTAACATAAAAAATAATTTACAAATGCTGGAAGTACACAGCTTTAAAAAAATTTAATGAATATTTTTTTTGGTTTCTACAAAGAAATGCAATTTAACCTTATTTCATGGCAATATCTTGAATATTGTTGTTGTGAAAAATGGTAATGAAGAGTTCTATATGAAACTATGGCTATGTAATACTACTGTAAGAATAGTGGCAGTGAGATAATGGATTGCACAATTATTCTGCAGAAGAATTAATTAACTAGTTTTGAGATCTCAGTAGGAGAAGTAATGATGGTTACCTTCTTTGTACATCACTTTTGGTATTATAATGTGTTTTCTTTTCTGATGTTAAAATTTTCTCCTATGGTCTATGCTTGGTGCCCGCAATATTAGCTTCTCTCCTTGTTCTTTTTTTTATCATAGCAACCGGTCATATTATATTCTTTTATATATATAAAACAAGTCACTCTTTCTGTAGAGGCTTTGGGTTGGAAGATTGATTTTTTTTTTAGTTTTGAAGGCAATGACGGCTTTGCTGAAAATTTTCTTGCTCAAATGAGTATTCCATTTGATTTGTTTGCTTCATCACTACCATAAAAGTCATACTTTTAGGTTTCAAGGGTCATAATTAGTGATATAGTGCTAAGAACATATATAGTCTTTGAGGGGAGGGTGTTTTCTGGTCAGTTGTAATTTTGGAAGGCTAATAGTAAATTTACTACCCAACATCTCTTGCAGTTCAGAGCTATGCAATGTATGTCCTCTTTTGCAAATTGTCTTAGAAGTGATAGCTTCAGTTCTTCTCTCTATATCTCATTCTAATGATTATCATAGAGTTAATGGCATTTCAAATGAAATTTACTTAACAACCACGCTAATGACTATTATTGTTGTATGGAAATTTTGATTTGTTATAGCTTACAAGTATAGTATTTTGTGCACAACATCCAAAATAATTGAAGCAAAATGCACTATAATCTCATGTATTATATATCAACCAAAACTCCCTTGTTTCAACAAATAGTTGATTTGGTGCAATATTCATGCCATAAGATACAACACACCCTGATCATTCAACACACAATGAAATAAATAGAATCTCTTATGGATCCCTTTCTCTTCTTTGTAGGGTTAAGGGGAAATTTCCCAAGTGATCGATACAATGGAAAACAAACCAATTCTGAGACAATCATGTGCTATCATATGGGCTATCAAGCATCTAAATCTTACCCTGTCCCCCATTTCCATTTTGAAAAGCTTATCTACTATTGATCAGGGAAAATTCCACTTGCTTATTTGTATCCCTAAATGAAATGGCACTTGTACTACTACCTAATGCAGTATATGTGATCATAAGCATACAATAGAATGACAATTCTACATAATGCTTTTGTTTGGCTAAAACAGAGATAGAGCTCTCCTAGTTTGTAAGGAATTAAGTATCTCTAGTATCTACCAATTATTCAATACCAGGCATCTAATCAGCACATTCCAAGTTACTACAACATGTATATGCTTTCAATTAGCCATACAAAACCATCAATAGGTTTACAATTATTCAAGAAGAAAGGGTTCTCTTCTCATCTACAAATTCTCTACTAACGACTATTTTATCTGTAGAGACGGTTATTTGTATGCTTTTAAAATGGTTGTGTCAGGAAGTCTATGGGGCTAAAGGATTAAGCAAAGTGGGGACAAGTTATTTGAAAATAAACCCTTCAATTCATTCTTGGAGTCCATGATCTAGATGTTGCTACAAATGATGAAGACAATAGCACCAACTCCAAAATACTCATAACACTATTCTCCCTATAAGCAAACTTGCTTAAGGTAGGGATTCCAACTCATTTAGAGTGCTTTTTTCATTCAGGTTTCACTTTACCCACCACGAAACCTTTTAAAAAATTTCCTTTTAAAACTATGTCTAGGCCCACCAAGGCTTAACTCCAACATATCACACATCGCTGAAAAAAGTAAGAGAATGGAGACAAATATGGTGATGAGCAAAAAATAAAATGAAACATTGAACATTATTGAAAAATTGAGACATGGAAGATCATTTATAATGATGGGCGATGGGAAGCACATACCTGTTACCTAATTTTCACCCTCAGGCTCAATCAGGCAAGGCATCTATGTTGCAGATGCTCATAAGGGCCAAATGGGATATCTCCATTGAGGGTTATTTCATGCGTCTGATAAGGGTTATTTCATGCGTCTGATAACATTTCACAGGGGATTCAGTTAAGAGGCCTGCTCTATTGGAAATATTCCTTAGTGGTTACAAGCTCAGCCTCCATTAGAGCCAGGTCGGCATGGCATCCTCAATGTTTGGCTAACTATATGCTTGATACTTTTCGTTTTGAACAGGTCGTGTGACCCAATTTCTGTCCTCCCGAACGAAGCTACAGAGCCTATCTCAATAACATTGAGGGTTCGGTATGACCTCTTGTCGCATGAATTTCTCTGGTCGATAGGCCATTCAATCGTGAGCTTGGGGAGACTCATGGCGACCAAGGGCTTCAGGGTAACTTCTGGCGCTTGGTGAAGGGTCCCAGTGAATAGTCGGTGTCTCGCCAAAAGAAATCTGGAGCCTAGTGGAGTGGAAGCATTCGGAGTAATGTCTCGATGATAAGAGAAAGGTCTCCCCAATTTAAGAGCCTTCGGCATAAGAAAAATGTCACGGTAAGGTCTCCCTGACTTCGATATCTCACCGAAATGAGGCAGTGTCGGCAAAGGAAAGAGAGCTTGGCGGGAGGTCTCATCGACAACTAAAGGTCATGGGAAACATGCCTGGCACCTTCGGTGTAACACAAGGAGTTTGACAGGAATTCTTGCTGAAAGTGGAGAGTCACCCCAATGGTAAGTAGTTCGCCAAAAGGAAGAAAGTCACCAAGATGTCTCGGCGACTGGCCAAGGCCTCGCCGAGAGTAAGTGATATCGCCCCAACGTTTCGATGATGACCAGAGGTCTCACCGAAGAGGTATGAGAGGTATCATCGTAGGTCTCCCCGACTTGCTTGTGGTCTCGTCCAAGGTTGGTGCCTTCGCCATAATGTCTCGGCGAAGACATTTAGTCTCGCCGACTGAGTGGGGGCCTAGATATGTTTTCCTTCGGCAGAAGTCTCGCCGACAACAAAGAGACCTCGCTGAGAAAAGGACATTGGCAAGAGGTCTTGCCGAAGTAAGGTTGTCTCCCCGACAAGAAAAGGAACTTTCTGAAAGAGCTTGACATCGGCATAAGGTCTTGCCGATACAAGGATGTTTGGCCAATAGTGGGAAAGGAGCTCAGTGGTATGACTTCGTGGAGACATCGGCGAAGGTCTCCCCGACATGAATTTCATCGATAAAGCACCCGACCGTCGGAGTGAGGTCTTACCGACATTATGTGGTCTTAGCGACAGAGGAGACATCGATATGACAAAGATCCTCACCATGATGTCTCCCCGAACATAGGATCTCTTGTCGACAGCGATGGAATCACCCAATAAAGCAGTACGGTATAACCTAGTGGTGCTTGCTATGACTTCTCCTCGATGTCGTTTGACTTGCCGATGTTTGGGCGATATCAACGTGACTCCTAAGTTCCCCAAGATTCTCATCGACTGTCGTATATTGTGCTGATGACTTCAGAGAAGCATAATCGCATCGGTGAGACACTTTTAGTGTCTGGCCAAGATGTGATTCTTTTCAAAGGAGTTTTGACTGCCCAAAGAATCTGCGTGGAGTTTACTCAACCAATCAGAGAGATCTGAAAGTGAGTCGTGGCAGTCTCAAGAAGATCAACAAGATGGAAAGCAATGTGTATCTGTTTTGAGCTCAGGAGCATTCAAAGCACTTGGCCGAAGAGATTCAAAGATCAACACGAGGATCAAAAATTAATGCGGTGGTTGCTGCTAAGGATCTGAAGAAGGATTCTCTAGGAATGTTTTCTTCACCAACATAGGCAACAAGGACACAGGGAGGCAACATTAACTACATGAAAAAAATCTAAAGGTTGATCTTTCTGAGACGGATATTTTGTAAGCCCTTAGGGGCCGACCTTACTTTTGTATATAAGGAATTTTTTCCTTCTTGTAAAGGAGTTCTGATGTATGCTCTTTTGAAGTCTATGACCCTTTTTGCAATCCTCTCTCAGACTAGCAGGATTATGTAACTCAATTTGGAACATAATATACAAAAATGTACCTTGGTTACTATTGATGGTCCATCATTCTTCCTTCTAATTCTTGTCAAGTATAGTGCATTCTTCTTAAGTGATTCATTGAGATACTTAGTGAAATATTCTCTTTCCTTATAGCTTTTGTTTCATGTCGTTCCTTTCTTTGCAGAAGTAGTATCATGTAGGTTACAAACTGTGTTTACTTAATCCTGCACATGATCTTCTAGTTTGTGAAAATCTGCCTTTCCTTCTTAAAGGCATGTGCATGTCAAACCTATTTGAATGTGTGATCTACAAGATCTTGTTGTGCAGTCTCATGGCTATCACCAGTATTCAAGTGTAGCTTGAGTATCTCATTGTTCCTATCATTTCGGTGCATCACCTTAGAGTTTAATTTTCATTTTTATGCATTATCTCTCTCCCTTTTCCTTCAAAAAATTAGTAGTTTTAGGTGACACCAAAGGAAGTCGGCCTTCTCCGGAGGTTGACCTCTGCTTACAAGAAACCCACATCTTTGGAGGTCTTCCAATGTTACACTGAGGCGTTGGACATCAGGTTCAACAGGGTGCAACTTCAGGGGATAATAGTTCTGGCACACCCGGTGGGACTGTGAACTGCTTCTCAGTTCATGTTTATGCATTTTATTGCTGTTGTTTGGTGTGTATAGCAATAGTTTCAGCCTTTTGGAGGCATTTTCTTTGCATACCTGGCGACTCCGAGCTCAAATCTTCTGGTTTCACAGACACAAGTCTTGGTATGTCTTAAAACAATCTGTTAATTCTGAGTTTCCAGCTCTTTAACTAAAAAAATGTCAAATAATTATGAAGATGCTTACTATTACCCTCCATAGCATGAGTATGTTGCTCCTGCACATCCATATCAGAGTGTATTGAACCTGCTCCAATAGTTTGACCATACATTGTGGGATCTCAGTCAAGGTCTTCACAATATGAAGATTAATGATATTAGTAAGGTGCTTGTGTGCCTGTCTAAGATATTGGTTGATATCAAGATGCAGCAGGGTACCATTATGCAATAGCAAGAAGTGGCTGAGCAAGTCTACTTTTATGATCAAGAAAGAGTGGAAAAAAGAATCCAGTTCGAGGAAGGCCTTGAACAGGAAATAGGTGCTAGAGAAGAACAAATGAAGATACTCTCTGCTAAGGTGTAGAATACTCAAGCTTATTTAGATTACCAGCACCGACTAATGGAGGAGTTGCAAAAGAAGCAATTGGAAGAGAACCTTGCCCAGTAGCTGGCTGCAAAAGAGGCGGAAATGAGGCTAAAATTTTCTGAACAGGAGGTTCCCAAGTACAAGTTTTCCAACTTTAGGCAAAGTTAGCCTCTTGACTCCCCTAGTAAGTCTTCTCAGCTTGAAATTCCAACCTTTAAGGGATTCAATTCGATGGAAGAGAATGTAGTACCTAAACAAGATCAATCCATCATCCCTCAAGAGCAGCCCATTGATCCAGATGGCTTATTCCTCAAGGAGAGAATTAGCAAAGTAAACCCAATGCATTTAGCTACAGCATGTTACCAACTACAGAAAGAAAAGCTCAAACAGGAGGAGAGACAAGAAGTAGGACAGCTGACAGTTGAACATCTTCACTTGCAGGCAGAAGATACCCAAGTTTCACTGCAAAAGGAGCCGCATGAAGAGGAACAATTCACTTCTTTATTTGATCAATTGCCTGGTTATGTTAAGCAAGTTGAAGAGAGCATGCAGGTTCCTGATTTACCAGTCAATTTGGAATGGCCAGAGAATATTGCTGACTTGTTCGATGAACTTCCTCAATTTTTCGATGAAGATGAAGATCTCACATGCATGATGGCATTTATGCCTGATGATGAACTAGTATCATATGAAAAGGAAGCATGTGATCAGCCCATTCAAGTTGGCAAGACTTTTGAAGAAGTTGTTGAAGATAATGCCTTGCAACGTATGAACTTATTAAATGAGCTTCCCCACTTTGTTGAAGAGGAGGTATATTATGTCATGGACAAAGAGCATAAGGAGCCATAGTCTAAAGATTTGTTTTCAGTTATCCAACAGGGATATCAGCTCCTTAGTCAAGAAGATCAGACTATAGCAGCTAATGAACAACCTGCATATTACCTCCAATCAACATCTTTTCAAGGAAAAGATGAAGTCTTTAGAGAAGATAAAGAGATCAAACAGGAGGAGAGTTCAAGTTTTACCCTTACCAGGGGCTTTCCAATTAGGTACCTAGCTTAGATGGAGTCTAATACTACACCAAGAACGAATTTTACACCCAAGCATGAGGATTTTGCTCAGGAGGAGCGCACTCAAGTTACCTTTCCACCTCAGAACAAGAATGTTTACATTCCATATGAAAAGGTTAGTAAGCCTGAATATGTTATGAAAGAGATCTTGTAGCCATCGGTTGAATTCTCATGCCTACTTCATTTCTCTTTAGTTCTCCAGCATAGCAAACATTGTAATTTTTTAAGAAAGGGCAGTTATTTCACCCAACCTGTTAATGGGTTTGTTTGACCAATTTCTTATTGGTTAGTATAGGGTAGGTTTAGTTACTATTTCTTTTCCTAAGTGTTGTTCCAACACATGTAAATAGTTTATTTTAGTTTTTCTTGTTTTCAATAAGTTTCCAAGTGATCTGTTTCTCGAGTTACCAAATGTTTTGACCATGTACAAAGCTACTCTTGATCTTTTCTGAGTTGTCCCAATGACTCCATGCCCAATGGATAGGCCTAGGCTACTGGTCTTCATGTTTAGCACGCAAACATCCAGCAAAAGTCACCAGAAATGTTACCTAATTTTCACCCTCAAGCTCAATCAGGCAAGGCATCTATGTTGCAGATGCTCATAAGGGCCAAATGGGATATCTCCATTGAGGGTTATTTCATGCGTCTGATGACATTTCACAGGGGATTCAGTTAAGAGGCTTACTTTGTTGGAAATATTCCTCAGTGGTTACAAGCTCAGCCTCCATTAGAGCCAGGTCAGCATGACATCCTCACTCTCTGGCCGACTGGCTGCTTGATACTTTCCATTTTGAACAGGTCACTGTGACCCAGTTTCTGTCCTACCGAACGAAGCTGCAGAGCCTATCACTATAACATTGAGGGTTTGGTATGACCTCTTATCGCATGAATTTCTCTGGCTAATAGGCCATTCAATTGTGACCTCGGGGAGACTCATGGTGACCAAGGGCTTCGGGGTAACTTCTGGCGCTCGGTGAAGGGTCCCAGCGAATAGTCGGTGTCTCACCAAAAGAAATCTGGAGCCTGGTGGAGTGGAAGCATTTGGAGTAATGTCCCAGTGATAAGAGAAAGGTCTCCCTGATTTCAGAGCCTTCGACGTAACAAAACAGTAAGGGTAAGGTCTCCCCAACTCTGATGTCTCACCGAAATGAGGCAGTGTTGGCAAAGGAAAGAGAGCTCGATGGGAGGTCTCATCGACAACTAAAGGTCACGACGAACATGCCTGGCACCTTTGGTGTAACACAAGGAGTTCAGCAGGAAGTCTCACCGAAAGCAGAGAGTCACCCCAACGGTAAGCAGTTCGCCAAAAGGAAGAAAGTCACCAAGATGTCTCGGCGACTGGTCAAGGCCTCACCGAGAGTAAGTGATATCACCCCAGCATTTCACCGATGACCAGAAGTCTCACCGAAGAGGTATGAGAGGTATCACCGTAGGTCTCCCCAACTTGCTCGTGGTCTCAGCCAAGGTAGGTTCCTTCCCCATAATGTCTCAGTGAATAAATTTAGTCTCGCCGACTGAGTGGGGGCCTCGATATGTTTTCCTTCGGCAGAAGTCTCACCGACAACAAAGAGACCTCGCTGAGAAAAGGACTTCGGAAAGAGGTCTTACCGAAGTAAGGTTGTATCCCCGACAAGAAAAGGAACTCACCGAAAGAGCTTGACATTGGCATAAGGTCTTGGCGATACAAGGATGTCTGGCGGATAGTGGGAAAGGAGCTCAGCGGTATGACTTCATGGAGACATCGACGAAGGTCTCCCCAACATGAATTTCATCGATAAAGTGCCCGACTGTCAGAGTGAGGTCTTAATGACATTATGTGGTCTTAGCAATAGAGGAGAGATCGATATGACAAAGAGCCTCGCCATGATGTCTCCCTGAATGTAGGATCTCTTGCCGACACTGATGGAATCGCCCAATAAAGCGGCATCGGTATAACCTAGTGGTGCTCGTTATGACTTCTCCCCGATGTTGTTTGACTTGCCGATGTTTTGGCAATATCAACGTGACTCCTAAGTTCGCCAAGACTCTCATCGACTGTCGCATATTGTGCCGATGGCTTCAGAGAAGCATAATCACATCGGTGACACTTTTAGTGTCTCGTCGAGATGTGATTCTTTTCAGAGGAGTTTTGACCACCCAAAGGATCTGTGTGGAGTTTACTCAACTGATTAGAGAGATCTGAAAGCGAGCCGTGGCAGTTTGAAGAAGATCAACAAGATGGAAAGCAACGTGTATCTATTCTGAGCTCAGGAGCATTCCAAGCACTCGACCGAAGAGATTCAAAGATTGACACAAGGATCATAAATGAATACGGTGGTTGCTGCTAAGGATCTGAAGAAGGCTTCTCTGGGAATGTTTTCTTCACTTACATAGGCAACAAGGATATGGGGAGGCAGCATTAACTACATGAAAAAAATATAAAGGTTGATCTTTCTGAGATGGATATTTTGTAAGCCCTTAGGGGCCGACCTTACTTTTGTATATAAGGAATTTTTTCCTTCTTGTAAAGGAGTTCCGATGTATGCTCTTCTGAAGTCTATGACCCTTTTTGCAGTCCTCTCTCAGACTAGCAGGATTCTGTAACTCAATTTGGAACATAATATACAAAAATCTACCTTGGTTACTATTGATGGTCCATCATTTTGCCTTCTAATTCTTGTCAAGTATAGTGCATTCTTTTTAAGTGATTCATTGAGCTACTTAGTGAAATATTCTCTTTCCTTATAGCTTTTGTTTCATGTTGTGCCTTTCTTTGTAGAAGTAGTATCATGTAGGTTACAAACTGTGTTTACTTAATCTTGCACATGATCTTCTAGTTTGTGAAAATTTTCCTTTCCTTCTTAAAGGCATGTGCATGTCAAACCTGTTTGAATGTGTGATCTATAGGATCTTGTTGTGCAGTCTCATGGCTATCACCAGTATTCAAGTGTAGCTCGAGTATCTCATTGTTCTTGTCATTTTGGTGCATCACCTTAGAGTTTAATTTTAATTTTTATGCATTATCTCTCTCTCTTTTCCTTCAAAAAATTAGTAGTTTTAGGTGACACCAAAGGAATCTGGCCTTCTCCGGAGGTTGACCTCTGCTTACAAGAAACCCACATCTTTGGAGGTCTTCCAATGTTACACTGAGGCATTGGACATCAGGTTCAACAGGGTGCAACTTCATGGGATAACAATACCATCGCGCCATCACTAAATTTTGAGGGGAATTTCAAGGTCCTTTGGCGATGGGTGACAGAAAATAGATAACCCCACAATCATTTTCAGATTCACAATAACACGTCCCTCATGGTCATGGCAGCACTGAGCAAGGATGTAACTCCCTCTTATCCTCTCTAAACCATGGTATGAAGCTCGCCCTAGCTAATCCTTGGCACTATTCTACATCAAAATGTGTTTGAGCTAAACTCATAGTGACCGGTTAATATGCATTTCCTTAAAAGAATTCGATATTTTTTCACTGCAAGCATAGACTGAGACAACTCCCGCTAGGTTTACCCACCATTGCATCAAATAGATACATTTCATGCAACAAATTAGAATGGTGAAAATGCCTCATTTGCAATATCAAATCGACTATGTTTAGAAAGCTCAATGGAGCCCCATTCACAGAAAACATTTCCTGGTCCATGCACCAACACTTGTTCCCTTCACATTGGGCCTCTGAAGGAAGATGATCCCATAGCAATCTCTTCAACCTACGTTAAAATTCCATTGTAACATTAAATTGACTCTTCAACTAGCACAAATGGTCGCACACTTGCAGTTGCCTCTACGCCAATACTCCATGGTCATCGAACCTTCTCAGATGCACTAATTTGTTCTTTGGGTCCCATCAAATGGGTAAAGCTACAAAAATGTTCCATTTTCTCATTGAAACATTGACATAAGGATTCCTTGCAACTGATTCAGAACATGTAGCTTCAAAATGCTTCACATTGCATCAAAACTAATAAAGCATTCAATGCCCTTTGCCTTGATTCAACACTCCAAATTCGTAGGTAGAATATCAACATATCCACTCTTTCATCTGATTTTATTTGTGGAAATTTTAATCATATTATTTTCTTGGAGCCAAAGACTGTATTCGATTCCATATTTCCAAACATTCATAAAACATTTAGTGGGTCTTTATTCACCCTATCAGGGCACTTGAGCAATATTATCCTGATAGAAGACTTGACCTTTCAGTATCATGTAATTTTTCAAACAACTTAGCAACATCAAATAGTGTTGTGACTTTTATCCCATGGTGACTCAAGTGCAACACCACCTTCATTCAAGTCAATGGAATAATTCTCATGCCATTAACATTTGAAATTTATTTATAATGTTCATATTTTGGGTCATCCAAATCTCAACAACACCATAAGAATAATGAGTATCTCCACATTGCATCAACTTTGGAGCAACAAAGTGTGGTAAACCTAAGATAGCTTCTACTATATATACCTTATGTTTAGCAATGGCCTTGATTCTCTCCAAGCTCCCTAATTGTGCTTCCACAAAAACCCCATTCACTATATCAAGGATGAAAACAATTTCAAATGTGCATTCCAATCTTTTATATGTTTTTGCTCCCTCATTGACATAGTCCATTTTGGAATTTATTACCAACTAGTTACCAAGCCATTAACTCCTGCATCCACTTTGATGCCATCTCCAACCATTGTGACACTTACAACTTTATAACTATGTAAAGCATCTCGGGTCCCCATGTGGGTCTAGCTAAATAAAATTTTCTTTTTGAAACAAATTTTACCCTAAATTGATCTGGGGCTGCCTCTCAATGCATTTGAGGTGGAAAAATGAACTGGGTTGTCATTAAAATTTGCTTTCTAGCGTATTTGCACAGTGATCAAAACTGTCCCAATAGCCTCCAAAATCGCCCTGGAAAACTAGTCAAACAACCTCTTGAAGCCATGAAAATATATAGGCATGTAGAAATTTGAATCAAAAACTCTGTGAAACCAATGGTTTGGAAAAATAGATCTTGAGGTGCAAGATATTCAATGTCAAAGTGGCACACTTAGACTTTTTTGTAATTGCACCTATCAAAAACCAATTAGGGCTCACCAAGTCACCTCCTTGAAAAAAAATCAAATCACCTTTTGGGAAGCTGCCATTGGAAACATTAGATCATTTAGATTAAATGAGTATGTGTGCAAGAGGACTATCCTTCAATCATCATTCATCACGAGATATCAGGGGTCAAAGTTGACCTCCTCGAAACATTCTGAAAGTGCAGATGTAAAATTAGAACAAACTACATTTACTTTCAACTTGGTAAAAATACCAAATCAGATCCTTGGGCTCTAAAACTAGACTAGGGAACATATGAATGTGAGGGGAATGTAGGGAACCAATGCATTTTTCATGATGATCATCTAGTTGTGAAATATTAGTCTCAACAAGAGGCCACTTCGCAGAACTAAGAGTTTGAAAATAGTAAAATAGTCCTAAAACCCTCCCAATTTGCATTTCAAAACCCTTTAAAAAAATTTCATGTGAAGCTTAAATTGGACATACATGTACAAATATGTCAAATTAATATGCTCACTAGGCAGTTTGGCGTGAAATTCAATTGGCTCTGAATTATGACCCTCCAAAGTAGGTCATTGTGGCATATTCTTCAGGGGCATTTCTGAGTGTGGAAAGGAAAATTTTCAACATGGGAATTTCAAATTTTGCAAAATTTGAAGGTGTCATCAATGGCTCCGACTGGGGATGTATGCCCCTATGAGCATAACAAGAATTAAGATCCTCTAGAGAAGTAGATTGGGTACCTATTTCATTGGGTGGTAGAGTCAAAAGGTCATCTTTGTCCCCTACTGCTTTAGTTTGACAAGTCAAACCATATCTGATGGCCTAAGGCCACCAAGAACTATAGGTCTCTTATTACCTTTGTCATAGAAAAAGTTCTTAGCACATTTCACCAAAGCGAGTATGAAAATATCATGGCAATTTGACTAATTAAACATGTTGGCATCCCCCAACAACCCATCATATACAACATTATCAACATATTCACAATTACCATTCATCTAAAAATCAGACATACTCTTAAAATGTTGATTATCATGTGGCAACCACTTACCATATTCATCATATAAATCATTCTCAAGCTGAAAACAACATTCTTCAATGTTTTGCATGTTGCAACACTTTATGAAAACTTCATCCAGCTAAAACAAGTAGCACTCATAATCTGCCACATTGCCGGTACTATCAAGCTCAATCTAATTACTAGTTTGCATGTCAAAGGTGAAACTATCATAAGAACTTAGCAAAATATTATGCACATCATGCAAATTATCTCCAAGTATGTGTAAAGAGATACAGTCATATATTGGCACACTCTATAACTATCGGCCTCCATCATGCTAGTATAGAGAATCATCAAGAATTTCTAACTTATCCTCATCCTTACTTTGTTATCCTATAGACATAACATATCAACATCTTTAGCATCCCAAGCTCATTAAAAAGTGGCCAATGTTGGTTCAAAAAGATAATATGATTTTATTTTGATCAAATCAACATGCACATCCACATGAAAAAACTCATGACTAGGTTCATCTAAGTCAACAAATAGAACTTGTCCAATTTTGCATTGAAATTCTCAAGACTTGGCTCCTTGGATACACAAACCTCATGCTCATCTACTATTTCTAATTCATCAAAACAAATTCTAAACTTGCATCAACATGCACACTTTCATACTCATCATACAATGCATCATTACAATCAAATGGATGCTTGTCTTTATCTACATTACCATCATGCTAACCAAATGGTTCATAAATAAAAGGAAGATAAGATACACATGCCTCATACCTTGCATGTTGAAGATTATCATCACTATCCAAATCAATATGGGAAACACACAACAACTAAGGGTTATTCAAATGTGCACATTTTTGATATCTTGTGGTCAACAAATTTGAAATTTATTCACTACTTAATAGACCATTGTTTTGATCCATTCTTTCAACCACTTCCTCTCTTTGACCTCCACTAGAACTACATGCATTACCAAATTGTAAATCAAGACACATCATGATGTCACCATCATCAAAATATGAAAACTCAATCAACTGATCATAAATTGGGTTTCCCCAATCATAGGAGATTGAACCACTAACAACCTTGTCAAAAGCATGGTCACAATCCATCAAAGAGAACAAGCTATCCATTTGTTCATTCTTTCTTACTTCTGGGCTATCATGATAGCAATCTACACCTCTCTACATTTTGGTATTGAACTGAGTGTCATTATTGAGTTTTTCATTTACATCCTCTTGAGGATAGACACAAACATTTTCACTATCATGAACATCAACGGTACACATTGAATCACTCTTAACTTCTCCCTTCTCAAGTATGCACTTTTCTGTATTTAAAATTGAAAAACATATGATCATTTGTATTCACACAGGTGCTAATTTCATCAATATGTTTACCCATAATTGAAGAAAACCATGTTTTTATATATTCATTCCTTATTTTCTCCATATTATCTAAAATTGTGTAAACCATATGCATACTCAATATTGTAAAATCCTTTAACAGTGCACTAGATCCCTTTTTTCCCTCCTCAATGTCTTCAAAATACATATGAATGCAATCTGGAGTACTAGGTATGAAATTTTTTAGGGATTAGTGAAAGAGAAACAACAAATCTATGAATGAAATCAATGCTTAACTCTTCATCTCTTTTTTTTTATCTCCTTTAAAACCTTGTTACAAGGTCAAAAGGTTATTTTGCAAATTATTCTCTATAAGCATCCACTAGTTTATCCTAGCAGGAAAAGGACTTCTTAGGAAAACTTAAGTACTAGTCCCTAGCTCTTGCTTCAAGAGATCTAACAAAAAATATCATCCACATATCCTCATCTCCAAATGAATGTTTCTTCATGAAGCTATAAAACTTTGGGAATGTGCACCTCCCTCACAAACATTGTATCCATCAAACCTAAGGATCTATTTATAGACTTGAGTTGGCATACTTTCAACCCTATAATCAAACCATGACAAGTCTAATTGGCTATACAATCAATCAAAAGAATAGAAAAAGGTGCAGTAATTTGGCTTGTAGATAGTATGGAAAAAGGTGCAGTAATTTGGCTTGTAGATAGTATGGTTATCATTTAACTGGGCTTGTAGAGAAATCATTCTTTTGTTCAACTCTTCAATTTCCCTCTCCAACATAGCTTTCCTTTCTTGGCTAAGAATAGAATATTCACAACTTATGGGATGCATTGCATCACATCAGACCACTAAGAGGAATGTAATATGATAAGATAGATCATTCTTATGAAGGA